>CM056054.1:160139691-160181020 GCA_029574335.1 Rana kukunoris | reverse complement strand
TACAGGCGTAGTGAGGGAGTGGGTATATACCACCTGAGCGCAGTTGGTGTCATGGGTGGGAGGCAGTAAACACGATAAGATGGTGGGTGTGTTATATACCAACTGGTGAGTGGGGGGGATAGAGTTTTTTTTTGTTAGTGAGCGGGTGTGTATATACCACCTGAGCGCAGTGGGGTGGGGATCCACCAACACCTGTGCTGTTATATACCTCTGAGGGCAGTTGTGTCCAATGTATGTGTGCTGTTTACATACCGACCTGAGCGCAGTTAAGTGCTGACCGAGCACTGTGTGCGTTATATTACCACCTGAGCGGCAGTTAGTGTCACTGTACATGTGCTGTTATATACCACCAGAGCGCAGTTAGTGTCCACCGCGCACCTGGTGCTGTTATATACCTAACCTGAGCGCATTTGGTGTCCACCGCACCCTGTGCTGTTATATACCACCTGAGCGCAGTGAGTGTCACTGTACGTGTGCTGTTTATATACCACCTGAGCGCAGTTGGTGTCACTGTACGTGTGCTGTTACATACCACCTGAGCGCAGTTAGTGTCACCGCACCTGTGCTGATATATACCACCTGAGCCGCAGTTAGTGTCACTGTACGTGTGCTGTTATATACCACCTGAGCGCATTTGGTGTCCCACCGCACCTGTGCTGTTATATACCAACCTGAGCGCAGTTAGTGTCACTGTACGTGTGCTGTTATCATACCACCTGAGCGCAGTTAGTGTCACCCGCACATGTGCTGTTATATACCACCTGAGCGCAGTTAGTGTCACTGTACGTGTGCTGTTATATACCACCTGAGCGCATTTGGTGTCACCGCACCTGTGCTGTTATATACCACCTGAGCGCAGTTAGTGTCACTGTATGTGGGTGCTGTTATATGTATCACCTGAGCGCAGTTAGTGTCACTGCACCTGAGCTGTTTTATACCCACCTGACCGCAGTTAGTGTCACTGTACGTGTGCTGTTACATACCACCTGAGCGCAGTTAGTGTCACCGCACCTGTGCTGTTATATACCAACATGAGAGCAGTTAGTGTCACTGTACGTGTGCTGTTATTATACCACACCACCTGAGCGCAGTTGGTGTCACTGTACATTGTGCTGTTACATACCACCTGAGCGCAGTTAGTGTCACCGCACCTGTGGTGTTTAATACCGCCTGAGCGCAGTTAGTGTCACTGTACATGTGCTGTATATACCACCTGAGCGCAGTTAGTGTCACTGTACTGTGCTGTTATATACCACCTGAGCGCAGTTAGTGTCACCGCACCTGTGCTGTTATATACCACCTGAGCGCAGTTAGTGTCACTGTACGTGTGCTGTTATATACCACCTGAACGCATAAATATGTCTGGAAGGACAACAAAGAGAGGCAGAGAGTCACGAGGGCAAGCAGGCTCTGCATGTAGAAGTAACGCTGGTAGTGTATGTGGTGCATCCTCTTCAGCACGTGGCCGTGGCCGCTCGTCCTTTTCGGGAGCTGGCCGTGTTGAGCCTCAACATGCAGAGAAATTAGTAGAGTGGATGACCAAGCCGTCCTCATCCTCCTCATCCTCTCTCACACAGACTGATCAAAGCTTATCTGGCAAAGCAGCTGCCAAGGCGTCCTCTTCCCTCTGCACAATGGCTTCACACAATACTTCCCTAGTACCACCATGTCCTCCTGAGGAGTCCCCCGAACTGTTTCAACACAGTGTTGGGTACATGCTGCAGGAAGATGCGCAGCGTTTTGAAGACTCCGATGACGGAACACTGATACAGGAAGACATTGATGTGAGCCCACGGAGAGGGGGTGGCCGAGAGGGACAGCAATTTGTCAGTGATGATGTTCCCCCAGCTGGAGCATACTGCCAGGTTGTTGACAGTGATGAGGAGGGAGGGGATGATGAGATCACTGACTCTACCTGGGTGCCTGATAGGAGAGAGGAGGAGGAGGACGAGGCACAGGCACATCTCCAAAGAGGCAGGATGCCCTCCAGGGGTCAGCTTAAGGTCACACCCACTGCATTACAGCGCACATCTACGGCGCTTGTGTATGGCGCTGCTGTGTCTGACGGGTACAGCAAAAGTGCTTTGGTGTGGGCTTTTTTTGAAACATGTCCACAAGATCGTACCTTTGCTATTTGCAACTTATGACGCAAGCATATCTCGAGTGGCCAAAACATCAACCGCCTGGGTACCACATGCTTGTCCAGACATATGTCGACCTGCCATGCAGCTCGTTGGCAAGCACACCAAAAAGACCCACACCAAAGACAAAAGCGTACCCCCCCCTTGCCCTTCTGGGACCTCCAACCCCAGTAGACCCCCAGTCCTCTCTGAAGCCTGCAGTGAAGGTGTAGAAATAGGTGTGTCACAAGCTAGTAGTAGCGGTCAATCTACTGATAGTTCCAGGCAAATTTCCCTGCCCCAGCTGCTGCAGCGCCGAAAGAAGTACAATCCCAGCCATCCACATGCCCAGCAGTTGAATGCTACCTTTTCAGTTGGTAGATTCTGCCCCCTTCCGTGAGTTTGTGCAATGTGCAGTACCTCAGTGGCAAGTACCAAAACGCCACTTTTTCTCACGGAAGGCTATTCCGGCTCTCTACCGGCATGTGGAAGGCAATGTCCATGCCTCGCTGGACAGGGCGGTCAGTGGTAAGGTGCATATTACCGCTGACTCATGGTCCAGCAGGCATGGACAGGGACATTACCTGTCTTTTACGGCGCATTGGGTGACTCTGCTGGCAGCTGGGAAGGACGCAGGGCAAGGTCCAGTAGTTTTGGAGGTTGTTCCGCCACCACACCTCCAAAACACTACTACTGCTTGTGACACACCTCTCTCCTCCACCCCCTCCTCTTCCTCTGTGGCCTCTTCCTGTGGGGATGTTTTCTCCGAACCAGCCATGCTCCGTAGGCGTACGAGGGGATACGCAGGAATGCAGGCCAAGAGATGCCATGCGGTGCTAGAGCTGGTGTGCTTGGGAGACAGGAGCCACACTGGGCAAGAGGTTTTGTCAGCTCTGCAGGGTCAGGCTGAGAGGTGGTTGACGCCACGCCAGCTGAAGCCTGGAATGGTGGTCAGCGATAATGGCACCAACCTCCTCTCTGCCCTGCGACAGGGAAAACTCACCCACGTGCCCTGTTTTGCGCATGTCCTCAATTTGGTGGTGCAGCGGTTCTTGGGCAGGTACCCGGGCTTGCAGGACGTCCTGAAGCAGGCCAGGAAAGTCTGTGTGCATTTTCAACCTGCCCAAGAACCGCCTAATTTGTGACATGCCCACCAGATGGAACTCAACGTTGGCCATGCTGCAGCGGCTGCACACGCAGCAACGGGCCATCAATGAGTACCTGTGCCAATATGGCAGCAGAACTGGGTCAGAGGAGCTAGGTTTTTTTTCCCCACGCCAGGGGGCCTTGATCAAGGATGCATGCACTGTCCTGTCACCGTTTGAGGAGGCCACGAGGATGGTGAGCAGTGACAGTGCATGCATCAGTGAGACTGTCCCTCTTATTCACATGTTGGAGCACACGCTACATGGAATAATGGACAGGGCCCTTAAGGCAGAACAGAGGGAGGAAGAGGAGGACTTCCTTACCTCTCAAGACCCCTTTTACCCAGACAGTGGTCCTGCTTGCCCACCTAGCACACAGGAAGAGGAGGATTGTATCAGCAGCATGGAGGTGGAGCCTAGCACTCAGCAGCAGCAGTTTTCAAGGAATCATTTACAGTCCCAAGGAGCACGTGGAGTTTTACGTGGCTGGGATGAGGTGCCTGTGGATCCTGTCGTCCTCAGTGACCCAGAGGACTGTGCCCCGAATGCCTCTGCAAACCTACGCTGCATGGCCTCCCTGATCCTGCAAAGCCTGCGTAAGGATCCTCGTGTACGTGCTATTAAGGAGAGGGATCATTACTGGCTGGCGACTTTCCTTGATCCACGTTACAAGATTAAGGTTGCGGACCTTATGTTGCCATCGCAGAGGGAGCAGAAGATGAAACTTCTGTGGGAGGCCTTGCAGAAGGGTCTGTGCAATGCGTTCCCAGAACCGGGGGGATTACCAAAACCTGGCTCTGGACAACGTCTTGCTGAGGCTTCGGTGAGTCACAGAAGGGGCGGTGGAGAAGGTGGTCGTCTGACCGATGCGTTCAGGCAGTTTTTTAGTTTGCAGCCCCAAGGTCTGACCGGTTGTAGCAACCATCGCCAGCGTCTGGTTTACATGGTCCGGGAATACCTAGGGGCAAGATCCGACTTGGACACCTTCCCCACCGAAAATCCTCTGGCTTACTGAGTCTTGAGGATGGATCACTGGCCACAGCTTGCCCAGTACGCAAATGAGCTACTGGCTTGCCCTGCATCCAGTGTTCTTTCAGAACGGACATTCAGTGCTGCTGGAGGCTTTGTGACTGATCACAGGGTGCGCCTCTCCACCGGCTCTGTTGATCGACTGACCTTCATCAAAATGAATCAGGCTTGGATCAACACTAGCTACCAAGCACCTGATGCTGATATTAATGAATAATATCTTTTTGTTGAAATGTCGGATCCCTTTTAGACTGCTGATGCTGAGTGACTGTCCTCTTATGCTGCTGATGTTATATCCTTCTCCTCACTTTTCTTGCTGATAGCTAGTAAGAAATGTTGTGTTTCTGGGCTCCGCCACCAGTGCCTAAGGCACAATTTTTCAGCCCCTGTGTAACAGGGGCGCCTAATAATTTTTGATGCAATACTTTGCACGTGGCTCCTTGTTGGGCTCCAATTGGAGTTATTGTGAGGGGTTGCAGTGCTGTGTTGTGCCCAAGGCCCAATTTTTCTGCCCGTTTAACAGGGGCGCCTAATAACAATTTTTGATGCAATACTTTGCACGTGGCTTCTTGTTGCGCTTCAATTGGAGTTATTGGGAGGGGTTGCAGTGTTGTGTTGTGCCCAAGGCACAATTTTTCTGCCCGTTTAACAGGGGCGCCTAATAACAATTTTTGATGCAATACTTTACACGTGGCTCCTTGTTGCGCTCCAATTACAGTATGTTTGAGGGGTGCCCTTTTTTCTAAAAAAATTCTTTCACAAAACAATAATGGCCCCCCACCACCGCTAAAATATTCGACATAATGTTGACACACAGAACTTGCGCAGGTAGCATTAAGTACTTTTTTTTTATAGTCCTCTCATGTTGTGCAGGGACATTTCTAAACACGTGCCACTACTATAGACACCCAGCAGGTGTACTATTTATAGAATTCTTTTTTTTTTCACTTTAAGCATCATTAAAATGGCTGCTCCGGAAAAAACGTCCGTTTTTCCATTGATACATGTTCCCTGGGGCAAGACCCGGGTTCTGAACGACGTTTTCCAACATTTAATTGAATTTTGGTCTTTAAAATGATCGTTTTTGAATTCGAACGTTCGGGTCCCATAGACTTCAATGGAGTTCGAAATATTCGTGCGAACCCGCGGTCTGTTCGAACGTTCTGGTGCGAACCGAACCCGGGGGTGTTCGGCTCATCCCTAGTGATGCCATTGAGCAGAGGGAAGAGGACGCCTTTTCAGCTACTTTGCCAGACAAAGTTACCTGAACCTGGGTGAGAGGATGAGGAAGATGGCATGGTCATCCACTCTACCAAGTCTTCGGCATGTTGCGGATCAATACGGCCAGCTGCCGAAAACAAGGACGAGCGTGTCACACGGCCACGTGCTGATGAGGATGCACTGTTTCCATGACCAGCACTGTTGCCTCTAAACGCAGAGCCTGCTTGCCCTCGTGACTCTCTGCCTCTCCTTGTTGCCCTTCCAGACATTATAATGGCCTGCCAAGGACAAAGGCAGTACACACACCTCGTAGCTTTCGGTGCAAACTGCAGAGGACACGTGCAGTACACACCAAGTAGCTTTATGTGCAAAGTAAAGAGCACACTTGCACTATGCACCAAGTGGGTTTACTTGTAAAGTAATGAACACACTTGCACTATTCACAAAGTGGGTTTAGGTGCAAAGTTATGAGCACACTTGCACTATGCACAAAGTGGGTTTAGTTGCAAAGTAATGAGCACACTTGCACTATGCACCAAGTGGGTTTAGGTGCAAAGTTATGAGCACACTTCCACTATGCACCAAGTGGGGTTAGTTGCAAAGTAATGAGCACACTTGCACTATGCACCAAGTGTGTTTAGCTGCAAAGTTATGAGCACACTTGCACTATGCAACAAGTGGGTTTAGTTGCAAAGTAATGAGCACCCTTGCACTATGCACCAAGTGTGTTTAGTTGCAAAGTTATGAGCACACTTGCACTATGCACCAAGTGGGTTTAGTTGTCAAATAATGAGCACACTTGCACTATGCACCAAGTGTGTTTAGGTGCAAAGTTAGGAGCACACTTGCACTATGCACCAAGTGGGTTTAGTTGCAAAGCAATGAGAAAACTTGCACTATGCACCAAGTGGGTTTACTTGTAAAGTAAGTAATGAGCACACTTGCACTATGCACCAAGTGTGTTTAGGTGCAAAGTTATGAGCACACTTGCACTATGCACCAAGTGTGTTTAGGTGCAAAGTTAGGAGCACACTTGCACTATGCACCAAGTGGGTTTAGTTGCAAAGCAATGAGAAAACTTGCACTATGCACCAAGTGGGTTTACTTGTAAAGTAAGTAATGAGCACACTTGCACTATGCACCAAGTGGGTTTAGTTGCAAAGTAATGAGCAAACTTGCAGTATACAGCAAGTTGGTTTAGGTGCACTGAGCACACGGGCAATACAACACGTGACAACACTGCAGCTAGCACAATAAACTGCCTGACAGATTAGGAAAAACTAATCTAACTAAACTATACAATGTATAAATATATGTACAACTCCTGGAATGTATATATATCCTCTACACACTGTGGCCCGGATTCACATACATCGGCACATATTAATGCCGCCGTAGCATATCTTCTTTAGGCTCCATTCACATCTAGGTGTTTTGTCGCCTTACGCCCGACGTTGAAGCAGCCCTAGATACGCTGGAGGGGCGAATTAACATTGTCGGCTATGGAGATGGTTCACATCTCCACGCCGAACGCCCGTACGCCTGAAGCTCAAACAAGTCCCGGACCCTTTTTTTCAGGCGTATCGGGCGTACGGGCATAGCCGGCAATGTTAATTCACCTCTTCTGCAAAAAATCAATAGGCGTTTTGTCGCCGCAAATCGCGGGGACAAAACGCCTATTGATTTGTCGCCGCAATACGCCGCTACAGTGTACGCCTAGGTCTGAATGGAGCTTTACGCTATGCCGGCGCAACGCAGATAGGGAAGCATGGAATTCACAAAGCAAATGCTCCCAACGTTGCGCCGGCGTAGCGTACAGTAGTAGGCGTAAGTCAAAGTAGGTGGAAGTGATAAATTTAAATGAAGCGTGACCCCATGCAAATGATAAGCTGAGCTTCAGACAAGTACTTAAAAAGAACTGCACATGCTTCGTACCTTGGATGCATCCCAGTGAGCATGCTCACAATCACGGCAAAACAACTGGCTAAGATACGTCGAATCACTGCCTGCGACGTGAACGTAACCTACGCCCAGCCCTATTCACGTACAACATAAACTATGTAAAATTAGACGGTGTTCATTCCCTGGTCCATACCTTTGCATGAGTTGCGCCTCCAATATGGGGAATAACTTTACGCCGGACGTAAACCTTATGCAAATCGCTTAAAACATGCGCCGGGTGCAAGTACGTTTGTGAATCGGCGTATCTCCCTCATTTGCATTGAAAATCAATGGTAGTGCCAAATGCGTCCAGCGTAACTATGAACCCTCTATACGCCGGCATAGGCAAGTTACGTCGGTCAGATGAAGTCATTTTTTAGGTGTATCTTAGTTCTGTGGGCATGGCGCACAGATAGGACGGCGCATATTTACACTTACCCGGCGTATCTCGCCTGTAAATTTAACTGACTAGCCCGCCTGCTCTATCTAGCTTGAAAAAAAAGACAATCTCTCTCTCTGATCTGTAACAAGCCCGGAACACACTACACGCGGCCGCGCTGCAGGCAGCCTTTTATAATGTGGGGCGTGTGCTAAAGCCCTGAGCCATAATTGGCCAAAGCCACCCTGGCTTTGGCCAATTATGGCTGTCCGTTTTTTGGCCAAGCATGCGAGTCATAGTGCATGCTTCGCCAATCATCAGCGCGCAATGCCGGAGTGAATTATGGGCTGTGGCGCGTCACTTGAATTTGAACATGGGCGCGACTTGAACACGAAGCTCATCCCTAGTGTCCATGGGTGGAATAGTACCCCATCATTGTTATCAGTGGGTGGAATAGTCCTAAATTTTAGTTGGGACCCATCATTGGTATCAGTGGGAAAAATAGTGACCCATCATTGGTGTCCATGGGAGGAATAGTGCCCCATCATTGGTATCAGTGGGAAGAATAGTGACCCATCATTGGTGTCCATGAGAGGAATAGTGCCCCATCGTTTTTGTCAATGGCAGGAGTAGTGCCCCATCGTTTGTGTCAATGGGAGAAATAGTGACCCATTATTGGTATCAGTGGGTGGAATAGTGACCCATTGTTGGTGTCCATGTTTGGAATATTGCCCCATCGTTGGTGTAGATAAGTGGAATAGTGCCCCATCATTGGTATCAGTAGGAATAGTGCCCCGTTGGTGTCAATGGATGGAACCCCATCATTAGTATCAGTTGGAAGAATAGTGACCCATCATTGGTGTCCATGAGAGGAATAGTGCCCCATCGTTTTTGTCAATGGCAGGAGTAGTGCCCCATCATTGGTGTCAATGGGAGAAATAGTGACCCATTATTGGTATCAGTGGGTGGAATAGTGCCCCATCGTTGTTGTAGATAAGTGGAATAGTGCCCCATCAATTGGTATCAGTAGGAATAGTGCCCCGTTGGGTGTCAATGGATGGAACCCCATCATTAGTATCAGTGGGTGGAATAGTGACCTATCATTGGTGAGGGGTATGTGTGCTACACCCCAGACAGGGCAAGGGTGAGGGGGTGTGCGCTCAGCCCCCTCAGACAGTGGGGTGAGGAGTGTGTGTGTGCTCAGCACCCCTAGACAGAACGGGGTGTGTGCTCAGGCCCCCCCCAGACAGAGTGGGGTGTGTAAGCACACACCCCTCCCCTGCTCTTTCTGGGGGGCCTGAACACACACCCCTCCCTGTCTGTGGGGGCTGAGTGCACACACCCCTCCCCCTGCTGTGTCTGGGGGGGCCCTGAGCGCACACACCCCCCCTGTCTGGGGGGCTGAACACACACCCCCCACCGTCAACCCGCTCTGTCTCTGGGGGGGGGGGGTGGCTGAGTGCACACACCCCTCCCCCTGCTGTGTCTGGGGGGGGCCCTGAGCGCACACACCCCCCTCTGTCTGGGGGGCTGAACACACACCCCTCACCGTCAATCCGCTCTGTCTCTGGGGGGGGGGGGGGTGGCTGAGTGCACACACCCCTCACAGTCACCCCGCTCTGTCTCTGGTGGGGGGGCTGAGTGCACACACCCCTCACAGTCACGCCGCTCTGTCTCTGGGGGGGCTGAGCACACACCCCCTCTGTCTCTGGGGGGGGGGGGGCTGAGCACCGACACACACCCTCACCCTGCTGTCTGGGGGGGGGGGGGGTGAGCATGCACACACACCCCTCGCCATCACGCCGTTCTGTCTCTGAGGGGGTCTGAGCACACACCCCCCTCACCCCGCTCTGTCTGGGGGGGGGGGCTGAGCATGCACACAAACCCCTCACCCTGCTCTGTCTGGGGGGGGGGGGCTGAGCACGCACACACACCCCTCACCCTGCTCTGTGGGGGGGAGCTGAGCACACACACCCCTCACCCTGCTCTGTCTGGTTGGGGGGGGGGGGGGGCTGAGCACACACACACCCCTCGCCATCACGCCGCTCTGTCTGTTGGGGGAGCTGAGCTCGCACACCCCTCACCCCGCTCTGTCACTTTCCTCACACACACGTGAGCAATGTGCTCCTAGAAGCCCCTCCTCTCCTCCATCTCCCGCCATTTTTGAAGTCTCCGCCCGGAGCTGAGTCGCTGTGCTCGCCATGGCTTTACGTGTCCGATCCGGGAACCGACCTCCGGACAGAGGGGACCCCGACACGGTGCAGCACATGGCTGAATGGAGCCGGACCCGAGAGGCACTGCGGGAGCTGGAGGGGAGACTTCACTGCTCTGTATGGTAGGAGATCCATTCCCGTGTGTAATCTACCATCATAGGAGGACATGTACAGGTCACTGTGCTGTGTCTATTTGTTGCCTAATCTGCGGGGGATTGTGATTGGTGCAGTCAGAGTGTACATGTGACCTCTCAGAGCGGTCATTGCTTCTATACATCTCTATGAGGTCTCCGGGGACTGGAGGGGAGGGGGACTTCCCAACCATACTAATCACATTGGACACACCATGGGAGGGGGATACAGACAGGGTGTTGGACCAATTGCACGACAGGCTTTTTCTGACACTTTGTTTACTTGTAACAATCAGTATTTTTTACTAGAAAATTACTTATTTATTTACTTTGCAGAAACTCTAGAGAATAAGTTTTATATTTTTTTTGGAAAAAATAAAAATACACTTAGATAAATAATGTAAAAACACAATACATAACCTGCTTTTTTTTTTTTTTTTTTAAACATAAAAGATAATATCACACAGAGTAAATAGATACCAAACGTGTCACGCTTTAAAATTGTGCATGCCCGCACAGCAGTGACAAACGTACATTTTTGTTCTCCCCTTGCATCAGACGTCCCCCGTCAGAGCGCCCCCTTGCATCAGACGTCCCCCGTCAGAGCGCCCCCTTGCATCAGACGTCCCCCGTCAGAGCGCCCCCTTGCATCAGACGTCCCCCGTCAGAGCGCCCCCTTGCATCAGACGTCCCCCGTCAGAGCGCCCCCTTGCATCAGACGTCCCCCGTCAGAGCGCCCCCTTGCATCAGACGTCCCCCGTCAGAGCGCCCCCTTGCATCAGACGTCCCCCGTCAGAGCGCCCCCTTGCATCAGACGTCCCCCGTCAGAGCGCCCCCTTGCATCAGACGTCCCCCGTCAGAGCACCCCCTTGCATCAGACGCCCCCGTCAGAGCGCCCCCTTGCATCAGACGCCCCCAGTCAGAGCGCCCCCTTGCATCAGACGCCCCCAGTCAGAGCGCCCCCTTGCATCAGATGCCCCCAGTCAGAGCGCCCCCTTGCATCAGACGCCCCCAGTCAGAGCGCCCCTTTGCATCAGACGCCCCCAGTCAGAGCGCCCCCTTGCATCAGACGCCCCCCAGTCAGAGCGCCCCCTTGCATCAGACGCCCCCAGTCAGAGCGCCCCCTTGCATCAGACGCCCCCAGTCAGAGCGCCCCCTTGCATCAGACGCCCCCAGTCAGAGCGCCCCCTTGCATCAGACGCCCCCAGTCAGAGCGCCCCCTTGCATCAGACGCCCCCCGTCAGAGCGCCCCCTTTGCATCAGACGCCCCCCGTCAGAGCGCCCCCTTGCATCAGACGCCCCCCGTCAGAGCGCCCCCTTGCATCAGACGCCCCCCGTCAGAGCGCCCCCTTGCATCAGACAGACGCCCCCGTCAGAGCGCCCCCTTGCATCAGACGCCCCCCGTCAGAGCGCCCCTTGCCCCCCCCGGAGTGCTTCCCTACATCAGGCATTCACATCATTGCCCCCTTTACATCAGAGTGCCTCCCTACAGCTTTCAATTGCAGGCAGGCTCAGCTGTGCACAGAGGAAGCTCTACTTCTATCCTCCTGTGATGCCAGAGGCGGGGCATGCACGTGACATCATTGGCTGTTAGGACTATCAACCATTCACTACTGAGGATGGAAGGAGCCTAAACTGGGGACTGACTGGCTTGCTGATGGTCCTGATAGAACTGTCGCTCAGTCCAGGTTCAGCCTGTGGTCTGCCATTTAGTGATGCCTAATAAATATGCACTACTGTATATTACTAAAAGTATTGGGGCGCCTGGCTTCACACCCACATGAATAAGCGAGTTTGAGGTGGAGGAACTTGACTGGCCTGCACAGAGTCCTGACCTGCAAGCCAGTCAAGTTCCTCCACCCTAAAATCGCTCATCCATGTCGTTATGAACCTTGCTTTGTACACCGGGTTAAATGATTTGATGGAGGGGGGGATTATGGTGTGGGGTTGTTTTTTTTGGAGTTGGGATTGGCCCCTTGGTTCCAGTGAAGGGAACTCTTAAGGTGTCGGCATACCAAGACATTTTGTACAATTTCATGCTCCCAACTTTGTGGGAACAGTTTGGGGATGGCCCCTTCCTGTTCCAACATGACTGCGCACCAGTGCACAAAGCAAGGTCCATAAAGATATGAAAGTAAAAAAGTAAAAAACTCACTCACATTTTGCAATGCCCAGCTGGCATTAGCTAGTCCAGTGTTACTGTTTGTGCGGCGTGCGTTCCAAGCCTCGTTTCGGATGCGGTTCAACGGGCGGAAGTTGCAATATTGACAATGGAGGAGACTATTGGCGGATTTGATGTGTAAAAGGATAATGCCCATATGCCTCTACATGTTTCGCATGCAGGCATGCGTCATCAGGAAGCTATGATAAGATCGGAGGTGCAGACTGACACCCCGCATCACCGATCGCTGCGCGGCATGAAATCATGTAGGACGTTGGACAACGTCCAGTCACGATTTCATAACCACTTCCCGGCCGTCAATCTCCTATTGACTGGGCAGGAAGTGGTTAAAGGAGTCGTAAAGGAAAAAAATGTTTTGCCTAAAATGAGTGTCTGCAAGGTAAACAGACAGAATAGTGTAATGATTTTGTTAAAAAACAAGTAAATACCTATTATTAAATTCCTTCATCTATATCACCTCCGGCTTTCTAGTTTCTGTTCTCTCGTTCACTTCCCGGTTTGCGGCGCTCGTTCATGTAAGAACTACATTTCCCAGTATGAATTGCGGCACGCGCAGTAATTCACACCTCCTTGAAGTCTCTAACATGTAGAGAGCGTCCTGACACACAGATGTAGTTCCCAGGAGGGGGCGAGCATGTCACTGTCCACCGCAGTAAAGCCTCCCTTCAAGGTGGTCAGTAAAATCAGACAAGGAGGAAGTGAACAGAGAAGAAATAGAGCAACTTCTGAGCAAAAACGAACGAAAAATAGGGGTTTCTTCCGTCCGAAAAACCGTATCCAGACGGACGCGGATCTTTGCGGACATTAGCGGATGCAGCATCCGCTAACGGACGCGATCCCATAAGGGCCCATTACAAGTCCGTTTACAGACTTGTAAAAACGGACGAACGGAGGCGGACGTCTGAAAGGGGCCTAACATGTAACCAGTCCTAAAAAAGAAAACAATTCTGCGCTGGAAAATAAAACGGTGACAATAAAACAGAATTAAAAAACTAATGCAAGCCAGCACTGAAGGATCAATTCAAATAAAACATCCCAAAGCAGATTCAATAACATAATGTGCAGCGCAAAAAAATATTATAATACACAAATCCTAAAATATCATCATGCAATAAAGTGATCAAAAGATATTCAAAAAGAGTCCATATAGTGCACAAGTGAAGAGATTTTTTTTTTTGAAAATGCTCCAATCCAATTGTGACTGCGTGCAAATTCCAAGATCTGTGACCACAGGACAGATCCTCCACCAAATAATGCAGATGGCCTCTCACCTGAACCATTTGACCCAGAGCTAGGTCACATAACATGAACACAAGACGCATCCTGGTCTCATAAAGGGATAGCAATTAACAGGCAGTCCCCCAGATCCAAGGGATAAAGGAAGATTATGCAAATACAGGAAAAGGGAAAGACTAGTGCTCTCTGTATAGCAAAACGTTTTATTTAAAAGCAAAGAGTAAAACTCACAATTGCAGACACTCGCGGCAGAGTGTGTGGCTACAAGCATGTCACGGATCTCCAGGTATCCAGCTACACAAACGGCACACGGATACGAACGTGAGGCAGCGATCGCGGGTGACGTCACGTGACTCCTCCCCCTCGTACGCGTTACGTCCCAGTGGGGAGGACTTCATCAGCGTGGGGTGGAGAGATGTAAACAGTCCGTCAGATTTACATATACTTTATTTTAGGGTTGTCCCGATACCACTTTTTTAGGACCGAGTACAAGTACCGATACTTTTTTTCATGTACTCGCCGATACCGATTACCGATACTTTTTTTTTTTAATGCAGCCTTGTGTCCCCAAATGCAGCCATGTCCCTAGATACAGCCATGTCCCTAGATGCAGCCATGTCCCTAATGCAGCCTTGTGTCCCCTAAGACAAAGCCAAGCCCCCCCCCCCCCCCCCCCGCCGCTGCCGACATCTAGTTAATATGCGCTGGGGAACAAAACAGCTGTCATTTGCATTTGAATAACCGTGTGTTCCCCCACCGCGCCATCATGTATAGCCCCTCCCCCTTGCCCGGGCACTTTGCGGGAGGAGGGGGGGGGATTGACTTGGCTCCTCTCCCTCATATGGGGACTGCTCTGCTCTTCACCCGCACTCCACCCCCTCTCCACTCGCACTCGGGAAAAAAAAGTATTCGGCCAGGCATCGGGAGCAAATACTTGGTATCGATACTAGTATCAGTATCGGGACAACCCTACTGTATTTAGGCACAGTATAAGCTCAGTTTTGTGCTGAAAATAACTGTGAAATCTAAAACTCTGGTGGGTGTAACGAGATTTATTTTTCTTTTGCTGATCCAAAAATGATCCGATCAGAGAATCGATCGGATCCGTGAGTTTTTTTATCCATTGCACCCCTACCTGGTAGTAGTGACAGGGAGTGGAGGACACAGAGTGGCATAAGGGTCCCCTGTAGCAGATGGCTCTGGCTGGGTCTTGGCAGGAACCAGGTGACTGGAGAGCACTGGGCCTGAACTGAGAGCAGGAGCCCAGGTTCGGTACAGAGTCAGGCAATGAGGCACATAAACATCAGGCAGAAGTGGAGTCAAGCACAAGCTGGGGTCACAGGTAGGCAGGCGGAGGTCAACAGGAAGGTGAAAAGACCACTCAAAAAAGTATACATGTTACTGGCAGGTTTAAATAGGCGGACTTGTGCCAATGCACGCATGCCCGCCCGCCAATGTGCGCATCGGCTCACGCATGCGCCAGTACATGTCTTTTCTTGTGCATTTTTTAGACAGTCCACATCTGCGCGCTTGTTACCCAGGTTTCTCTTGCAGCACATGATTGGATGATAAACCCAGCAGAACTTCTCCCTCATTTCAGAGCTTCCCCTCAGATCTACAGCGACTGCACTTGTAGGGCGAAGTGGATTTGCCTTTTATAAATCCCTCTGTATCGCTTACATTCAGTATTTGACTGTTGACCTAGAGGAATGCTTTAAGTATTACCTATAGATATTGTTGTCGGCATCAATTTTATTGCTAGCGTTGTTCTTGTGTGCCTGCTAACTAGAGCAGCAAATAGACACCAGTGTCTTGCTAAATGCACTCTAAGCACAGTAAGGACAGATGAAAATTTATGGTGGGAAGTTTGAAGCATCCAATGTGTCTTGTCAAGTGGGCTGTCGAGAAGCTTAGAAAATTGGCAAACTTGTGCTTGCTTCGAAGAGATGTGAGAAAAAGTGCAAATCAGCTATCCAGTACTAGCACCGCTAAAGAGAGGGCGATTAAAGATGCAGCCATATTTATTATGCAATATGACTTTTGATTTTATTTTACTATGCATAGCTGAGGAATACCGCATCTGTGGTCTCTTTAATGTGCTATTTTCATTAAATCGTTTTTTGTTTTTTCTTGTTCCCGCAGCTTGTTAATGTTAAAGCAGCCTGTATGCTTGGGTGGATGTGAACATGTGTTTTGTAGGTAAGTTACAGTTTTCGTTATCATCTGACTTAATGGGTAGTCAAAGGTAAATATTTCTTGGTGCATCTAAATCTTTAGACCAGATTTAGACCTTTTGCAGTACTTTACTATATGCACTTTAACCACTTGCTTCCAAGGCCAACTTTCAGCTTTATGCCACGTACACACAATCGGACATTCCGACAACTAAACCGTGAATAGTTTTCCGACGGATGTTGGCTCAAACTTGTCCTGCATGCACACGGTCACACAAATGTTGTTGGAAACTGCGAACGTCAAGAACGTGGTCACGTACAACGGCACAATAAAACAGAAGTTCCATACCAATTGCGCCACCCTTTGGGCTCCTGCTAATCTCATGTTAGTAGAGGTTTGAGAGACTATTCGCCTTTTTCAACTTTGTGCTTTTTAGTCCGTTACAGCATGACGAATGTGCTATCTCCATTACGAACGCTAGTTTTACCAGACCGAGCACTTCCATCTCGTATTTGATTCGGAGCATGCATGGAACTTTGTACGTTGGAATTCTCTACACATGCTCAGAGTTTATGAGAACAAATGTTGTCAGAAAATCCAGAACCAGTGCTCAACTTTTTGTTGTCGGCAATTCAGACAGAAAATGTCCGATGGAGCCTACACACGGTTAGAATTTCTAAAAAAAAGCTCCCATTGAACATTTGTGAGCGTGTGTACGCGGCATTACAGTGCGGTCATGCAACACTGTACCCATATGAAAAATGTATAATTTTTTATTTTTTCACACAAGTAGAGCTTTCTTTTGGTGATATCTATTCATATAGTTTGGTATAAAGTTTTGCAAAGTGGTAATTTTTCTCTTTCACTGATGGGGGCAGTGATAGGGGGCACTGATGAACTGGCACCGATAGGTGGCACTGATGGGCATGATCAGTACCAATGTCCCTTTTAACAGAAGCATGTTATTGCCTCCCCTCTTCTCTCCTCATGCTGTCAGCGTGAGGAAAGAAAAGCCGATAACCGACTTGTGTTTACATCCATGATCAGCTGTCATTGGACACAGCTGATCATGTCAGTGTTTCTCAACCTTTTTCTCAACCTTTTTCCAGTCAGGGCGCCCTTGAAAAAATGTTTCAGTCTTGAGGCACCCCTGTCCCAGACTTGGTTCACATCGCTGTGTGTTGCGAAACATGTGCAAAATCGCGCTCGTTCTTGACACACAGACAAATGCTCTGCTCTTTAGGGGTGCCATTAATTCTTAATGGTGCCCCATCCATTGGCAAACATGGGTTGCTTTTGTTGTGGCACAATTCAAAAAAAAAAGGGTCGGGGGCATTACTGCGGGTAGGGAAATGAATGGGCTGCCCTACACGCAGCACGCATCCACACAGAACCAAGAGCTTGTTCACATGTCAGGCTGGAGGGGCAGTAAAACCACATGGTTGAGCTGTTTTTACCACCCCCAACTTTTGCCCCTTTAGCTGCAGAGGCAACAGCTGGGGGTGTAAACATGCTGTGGCTGCAGCTGGAGGTATACCCAGGGTGAATGGGGCTTAAAACAGGTGGTGAGGAGGCAAAATATGCCTCTTTATTGGCTGACAAATGCCCCTGAAAAGCGATATGAACACAAATTGCTTTTCAGATGAGCAGCAGCCCTTGCTGCTATCTCGAACAAGCCTTACAAAAGTAGTTGTGATTGTACAGGAATAGGATGGTCAGGCGTAAAAGTAACATACATACAGTACAGACAGATGCGCACGCACACAAACAGGCACACGTACAAACACACCCAGTGTGTGTGTTTGTACGTGTTCCTGTTTGTGTGCGTGCGCATCTGTCTGTATGTATGTTACTTTTAATCCTGCCCCCCCTATTCCTGTACCATCAGAACTACTTTTGTCACACACACACTAACAGACATGTGTACACATGCACACATACACTGTCAGAGCTGCACAACAACCAATCAGATCCAGAGTGCTGTAGCCATAAATGGAGGATGTGGGGTGTCAGTGACTGTGACAGCTGGTTATTCATAGCAGAGCCCCCCCCTCACCACCTTACCCTTGCAGTCAGCGCAGTACTTGTTGTCCTCCTCCCTCAGCATACGAGACAGGATGGTCTGGTGCTGCTCATTCAGCTTCAGGGCCTTCTCCCTCTCTGAGCGGGTGGCCATGTCTGCAGGCAGGGGAGCAGTGTCGGTCACGGTGGCTCTACCTTTTCTTCTTCCCCCTCAGGGAAAAGCGCGCCAGGCAGAGTTCAGGATCGTACCCGCGGCTCTCACGTCACAGAAGCAGTGCGTGTGTCCGACCCTCCCATAGCAACCGATGATGTATTCGGTTGGCATGACGCGGTCGGGAGGCCCGCACAGCCAGTACAGCTTCCCGAGTGCCGGGAAGTGAGTTTTACACAGCGGACCGGCACCGCTGTAAAGACAAATGATAACGAAGTGCCCAGCAGTAGTGTTACATCAGATAGCAGCCATAGCTGCCAATATTTGGGGTCATTTTGCCGCGGCACACCTGGGGACTCTTCAGGGCACACCAGTGTGCCGCGGCACACTGGTTGAGAAACGTTGGATCATGTGGTGAAGGGCCAATGTAATTACTCCAATCCCTGATCAGCTGAGTCTGAAGGGCTCAGAGATCACAGATCGTGACACAGAGGGCGCGCAGGCAGCACAATCAAGGGAGCACATTCATGTATGCCCTCCTGGCAAATCCTGACAGCGGTCTGTTGTCGGATTTTCTGATCACGTGTACACAAGTCCGTCAGGCAAAAGTCCAAAGTACAAACACACATGTTCGGAAGCAATGCTCACCAAACACAACTTTAGCAGAAGGTGCCCAAAGGGTGGTGCTAAAGAGCTGAAAAAACATGTAGTACGTCACTATGTTCGTGTTTGTTGGCCAACAACTGTGTGTCGTTTGCATGCAAGACCAAATTCATTCACATGCCTTTGTTTGAGGAAAATCTGATTGTGTGTACGAGGCTTAAGGGTGCCATTTTAAAAAACTTGTTGTCCGTATTGTGCTGGGGCAGGAGAACCGACAGATTCTGTGCTGCTTCTAATCAAGAAAAAAATATCCAGGAGGTACTGGGACTTTGTTTTTGTCACCTCGTTACTTTGTATGAACTCACATAATTTTGGAGTGCTTACTGGCTCGGGTTGGACTGCTCACAACAGACAAGGCTACCCTTTAGTGGCTGCTCCAGCAGATTACTAGAAAAAAAGCATGGACTAATGGAGGGAGGCCAGACCAAATTAATTTTATCATTTTGCAAAAATAAAATAAAAAATCCATTGTGTTTCAGGGTTCAGAAAACATTTTCCCACCACCAGGGCTGCAACAAAACACTAGATAATGTAAATGTGACGTGTTTTGTTGTAGCCCTGTTGATGTCAGAGAGTTTTTCTGACCCCTGAAACACGTTGGTGGTTTTTATTATTATTATAAACAAATAAATTAGTTTGGACTCTCTTATCCTTTGATCTTCCATCTGTGCAGCTTCTGGCTGACACTTCTAATGTAAGAGAGAGAGGCCACAACTAAATAATCAAGACCGTCCTCTTTCCCTGAATGAAAACAAAAGAAAGAACAGCACAATCTCATAGAGTAGCATAAAAGATAAGATTAAATGCGTTTTATTTAAAAATAGAAATGCACTCACATTTTGGACATGGTATAAAGGTGACTTGGGAGCCAGAGAGTCTGATGCCGCATACACACGGTCGTTTTTTGTGATGAAAGAAAACGACGTTTTAAAAAACGTAATTTAAAAAGATTGTGTGTGGGCAAAACATCATTTTATGCCTTCTGAAAAACGACAAATTTTTTTTCGAACATGCTTAAAATTTTGTATGTCGTTTTTCAGAATGTCGTTTTTTGTGTCATAAAAAATGATCATGTGTAAGCTAAAACGAAGTGCCGTCGTATGTGTTGTATGTAACCACGCTTTGCAAGAGCATTTTCAGAAAACGATGGTGTGTAGGCATCGTTGTTTTTTAAAATGAAGTTTGAAAAACTTTTTTTTTTTTTTTTCATGAGAAAAAACGTTTTTTTTACAAGACAAAAAACGACCGTGTGTACGCAGCATTTGAAGCAGACAGAGAACCACCAGCCTTGGCCAAGAGCTGGGGATGAAGCGTGCTAAAGATGGAGGCAGCCATTGTCACTGCCTTGACACAAATGAAGGAGCCGGCTGGCTTTGAAACTTGTCATTTGTCTACAGTGACGTCAGGGATTTCAGTCCAGGGTTGAACACCAGTTGCAGTGACAGCAGAGGGACACTAAAGGTTCATTTTTTATTGCCTAAATTCATTGGTATGAGCTAGTGCATTACAGTGTCACTTACCTCGTCCTTCCATTTGCGCTCCAAATGTGAGTAATCCAGCTTTCAAAAAGTTATTTCCTGTCTCTCCTCATATTGCCTTCCACCAGCATCTGAGCCGTATTACATGGTGGAGAGCTGAACGTGCTCTCCCCTCCCTATGACTACAGCTTGGCGTGAGCTGCCTGAAGACGCTGTCTACAATTCACAGGCAGGGAGGCAGGGCATAAGTGGGCGTTTCTATAATGTGGCTTTGTCGGCTGGGGAGACATGAATGTGTGTAGGCTGGGAAGGCGGGAATGGGTGTATACTTTACTCGTTCTCGTTCGGCGATTTAAAAAAAAAAAAGGTCTGCGCATGCGCGATGCCGCTAAGCCTAGTAGTGTATTTCCCATTAGGCTGTAAAGTAGCTATTATGCACGCGCACCGCAAACCAGGAAATGAGTGGCAATAAAGATTCAGGAATGACAGAGGATGAGAAACAAGCTCTATTTTAACAGGTATATAAGGATTTATAATGGCAATCATTCGTTTTTTCTTTATCAGCACCTGTCAGACGTTAGTTTAACCACTTAAGACCTGGACCAAAATGCAGGTAAATGACCAGGCCCCTTTTTGCGATTTGGCACTGCGTCGCTTTAACGGACAATTGAGCGGTCGTGCGACGTGGCTCCCAAACAAAATTTGCGTTCTTTTCTTTCCACAAATAGAGCTTTCTTTTGGTGGTATTTGATCGCCTCTGCGGTTTTTATTTTTTTGCGCTATATACAAAAGTAGAGTGACATTTTTGAAAAAAAATCAATATTTTTTACTTTTTGTTATAAGAAAATTCAAATAAACTACATTTTAGTCAAACATTTAGGCCAAAATTTATTTAGCCACATGTCTTTAGTAAAAAAAAAAATTGCAATAAAAAAAAAATTAGCTACCTAGCGGGAACAGCGACACTAATACAGCGATCAGAAAAATTATCGCTGCTGGCTATAGGGAGTGAAAGGGTTAACTTTATTGCGGGGGGGCATACAGGGGCTACCCTGAACCTAACACTAACTGCCTGGCACACTGCCTGTCACACTGATACTAACTGCAGTGATTATACATATAATCACTGCATTCAGTGACACTGTGACAGGGGGGGGGGTGATCACAAGGGGTTAAGTTGGCCTGTGTGTCCTGGTGTCAGTGTAGTGTTGTGTACACTTACTGTGAGATGTGATCTCTCCTCAGCAGCGGTTGAAAAAAACGCAGAGGGAGAGATCACATCACTTCCTCCTTCCTGTGTTTACACAGGAGGAGGAAGTACAGAGCGGGGGGGCGCGCGCATTGGCTGGGAGCGATCGTGAGGGGGCGGACAAACACGAATAGCCGCCCCCTCATCCCGGATCGCTCCCAGAGCCACGGAGACCGCCGCATGTACCGGGGGGGGGGTCCCGATCGGACCCCCGACCCGCGTCTGGGCAGGGACGTACAGGTAAGCCAATGTGCCTGTACGTGCCATTCTGCCGACGTAAATGTACATGCGGCGGTCCGCAAGTGGTTAAAGCCCCTTTCACATGTGCGGACCGTTCGTCCGTTTTTTACAAGTCCGTTTACGGACTTGTAATGCATCCCTATGGGGTCCCGTCCGTTAGCGGATGATGCATCCGCTAACGTCCGCAAAGATCCGCGTCCGGCGGATCGGATCGGATGAATACGGACAGAGGGACCGTATTCATCCGATTTCCCCATAGGGGAGAGAGGAGGAAAGATAGGGCGGTCCCTGCACAGTGTGCGGGAACCGCCCTGTCCGCCGACAGCTTAGCGGGGATTACGGATGATCCCCGCTGAGCCGACGGACACACACGGAGCCGACACAAAACCGGTCTGCTCCGCGTGAAAGGACCCTAAGTGGAAAATATTTTTAACTTTACAACCCCTTTAGTGCACTAACCAGCCCTCCATAAACCTTATTTTCTAAACTAAAATATATACCAGTATCGACCAGCTACTTACTAACCACAGTAAGACAGCTGTGGTCAGCTCTGTGTTTTTATTTTTTTACATCTTCAATGCCAATATTTTCTTTAGAGCTGGCTTTACCGGAAAAGTGTGGTTTCTTCCACTCCTATAGGGCAATCTCTGGTCTTGGTAGAGTACCTCATACAAGTCCATGGAAGCTTATGCAAACTTGATCTTCCTCTGTTCCTCTGTCTTCTGCCAGCTTGGGAAGATGATTGCAGAACTGCAGGAGGTCATGGTAGCTAATGTGTGTGTTTATTTATTTTTTTTTTTTGCTTTTTAAAAAATATTTTTAAGGGAAGACTACAATAATCCCATTTATGTGCCCAGTGAAAATGTATAATACTTGTACAATACTATGTTGCTTTAAAGTAAGCCAGCTCTTGAACATAGGATACCATTTATTTGAATCCCCTTATTTACAAGTAATGCTTTGTTCATTTAAGCTACAGTAGAACATCCATATCACAGTCCAAAATAATAAATAATGTTTCGATTGGGTATTTTTGAGCTAACAACACTTGGATTATTTTTCTCTTTGTGTTTTAAGGACTTGTGTGGATGACCATGTTGGAAGTGAATGCCCCTTGTGCCACACACCAGCCTGGGTAAAAGATGTGCATATCAACAGGCAACTTGATAATATTATTCAGCTATGTACTAAGCTAAACTGCATACTGGATAAAGGAAAACAAGATGGTGAGTTTTGTGTTACATTTTTTTTTTTTTTTTTTTACAGTTGCGAACATTAATCTAATTTTATACGTGTGTGTGTCTATATGTATGTGTTGGCCCGCCCATTGCGGCTATAACGGCTTCAACTCTTCTTGGAAGGCTGTCAACGAGGTTTAGCAGTGTGTCTATGAAAATGTTTGACTATTCTTCCAGAAGCGCATTTGTGAGGTCAGGCACTGATGTTGGACGAGAAGGTCTGACTTGCAGCCTCCACCCTAATTCATCCCAAAGGTGTTCTATCGGGTTGAGGTCAAGACTCTGTGTAGGCCAGTCAAGTTCCTCCACCAAAAACTCGCTCCTCCATTTTTATATATACACGCACGCGCTATAACTTTATGACCACTGACAGGGTAAAGTGATTAACGTTGATTGTCTTGTTACAATGGCATCTGAAGGTCAGTGGGATATCTTAGTCAGCATGTAAACTGGTTGCCCCTGAAGTTGATGTGTTGAAAGAGGAAGAAATGGCCATCACAGTTTTTTGCATTTGCAGCTGTGTTGTTGCCTTGGCCATGTGTTTTGGGTCATTGTCATGCTCTGTGGGTGGAGCCCCGCATAGTCGCGTTATTTTCTAAATGTGACAGCGGATGCGGGGAGAAGGTCCCCCGGGTTACTGTCGCAGGATCGGGGGGAGAGGGCAGATCTGGAGCATGTGATATGTTACATCCAAATAAGGCCCCTTTCACACACTAGTGGCTCGATTGGGTCTGCCTGACAGTTTTTTAGGTGTACCAGATCGGCCCCTCCATTGTCCTTCATGGGGCAGTGGGTGTAAAATGACATGTGTCCACTAAAAAAACTGATGGATAGGGATCTGTTCCCCTTCCATCTAGTGGATTGGATGGTACTTGCGTGTAAATAGACAGGCGGTCTATTTTACATCCGACCACCTATGAAGGAGAGCGGGCTGTGTCCACTCTGCATAAGCAGACTGGACACTGACCAGTCAATCGTGGGTATCCATGGACAGAAAAAGTGGACTCCTGGCAGAGTCCGTCCTGTGTGGAAGAGTTCTTGTTGGGTGTAGCATGCTCTACCAAGTGAACTTTCCTTTTATTAAGCTCTGTTCTTTGGTCCTGGAGCCCAGAGGCTTTATAGAGCTTTGGGTGGAAAAAGGCCTCTATCCCTAGGTCCACATCTTGCCTAATATCCCTGTCCACAGGTCCTTGTATACGTGAGCCTACTGCTGCTCAGGGTCTTTCTCTTTTTCTCTCACTTTGCCTTATGAGCATATTTATGGGTGTATGTACTGACAAAACAATAAAAAGGGTAGAAGTGTTGCCTGTTTTGGGGTCAGTGCAGCCTGTTGGTCACCAACTGACTTGAGTTTAGTCAGTTACTCGAATGAACAGAAGTTTGGTTTTATAATGTGAACTCTCTGCACAAAATCCTTCTGCACTGAAACTGGGCCTGTTTACTGCCTAGTTGAATAAAAGGGCAGCACAAGCCTGCTTGGACTGTTCTGGGTGTGCTTGTTTTGTCACTGCCGATGTTAATTGAGCCTATCCACCTTTTGTGTGTGTGTGGCACAAACGCAGTATGTGTTTGGTATATTAGGTATATATGTTATGATTTACTGATTTCATCTTTAAAAGAAGGTAATTGGAATCTGCATTTCCAATTCTGTGGAGGTTGCCTTGTCTTACATTATTAAATGACAACAAAATACACTTTTGGTTGCCTGCTGTTTAAGTCAGAATTCTGTAGAAGTGCCTTATAGCCTGATCATAAGCAATATCAAAAGTACTTGATCAGAGAAAGAGAGTTTTCTCAAATTTAAACTGGAAAGGGCTGCAAAGATTTTGCTAAGACCTGGCTTCCATCTGACCACAATAACAGAGATGGGAACAGTCAAGGGGTAAATGTGTTCTAACTGACTAGGGGGAGGAGAAAGATTGGTGTTCATACTTGGCATAAACACACAATCTGTCTCCTCTCCCCACAGATCTCAGGTTTTTTTTTGTCACTAGTCAGGTGCCTGACGGTCATCTCGCCCGCGACCCCTAGTGGTCAAAAGGCGAATCGACGTAAGGTAACGTCATTTCACTCACCCGTGCCATTCTACCACAGTAAATCTGTGGCGGCTGGTCGGGAACTGGTTAAGGATGCGGCGGCCCCCGCTCCTTAAAAGATAATTGCCAACTGTCAGAGAGGGAATCCCACTATAAAAACTGAGCCTGAAAATATCGGGTTCGGGTATAGGAGCATTTTCACGAGTTTGCATTCAAGGAACAAATGGCACCAGTCAGAGTTTAACTTGTCAAATCAATCCATAGATCCAGAGATATAGGCTATTTCTTTAAAAGGCTGCCTGCCGAGGCTTCATATTGGTAACCGAGGCCCTGAGAGGGCAAAATGATGATCCAGATTGTTATACTGTAACTACTTGTATTTGATCATTTTGATTTGAGGGTCTGTGATGAGGTTTACTTTACTGAAATTTTAGAATATTTAGTATGTGTTGTATTGAAAAACATAATCTCAGTAAATTATTCTTGAAGAGTATGGACAAATTAGAGAAAAACATCATGCAAAAGAGACCTGTAATTTGTATGGTAAATCAACCCAATTAAGATCTAATGAGGCGATTTATTTTAGCAGCTTTTTAATCCAGGTAATTTATGTGATTGCCATACTGTTTCCCATTCACTGTAATTAGTGTGTAAAGATTTCTGGTGGTCTCAGAAATATTTAAGTTTGAAAAAACTAAAGCAAACACTGGAAAATACTTATTTGGGCTTACTTTCACTATAAAAGAGTTTGTACCTTGCCGCAGGGACCCCTGATCCAAGGGCGAGCTACAGCTGTAGCACTTGACTTTCAGTTGCTCGTGACTCTCCCTCCTTCCTCTTCCCTCCTTCCCCAGACACTGCAAAAAGTGTTTTGTTTTCTCTCGGTCAGAATGTCACGACTTCAGTGCTTAGATATATTGCTGAGCACTGTAGTAGGGAAAATCGCTTAGAGAGTGTACTCTGAACTCAGAAAACAGCCTCTTGGACTTTTGGCCCAATCTACACGTCTTTTGTATTCTGGTATACCTCAGTGTAACGGGGTCCATCAGAATTCATTACTGTATGATGAAAGTTGACATTTTACCTGTATAATGTCCTTGGGATGGGACTCCCCAGGGCTGTGAAGCCGTTAGGTGCCTACTGTCAAGCAATAAACACAGTGATAAGTTGTTCATAATACCAGATTTACTTTATTCACCAAAGAGAGAAAAATGTATGCATTTTCAATTATTTAACATCTACCTGCTCAGCCATGGCCTTCTTTTAAAGGAGTTGTAAAAGCAGCCTTTTTTTTATTTTTTATCTTCATGCATTCTATGCATAAAGATAAAAAAAGCTTCTGTGTGTAGCATCACCCCACTAATTACCTACCTGAGCACTTTCTCCTCTGGAGGTAGGGGCTAGAAGCAGCAAAGAGGGACCAGAGAAGAGGATCTGGGCTGCTCTGTGCAAAACCAACTGCACAGAAAAGGCAAGTATAACATGTTTGTAAAGGCTTGTTTCTTTTAGTTTTTTAAAATAACAATCACTTATACTAGGCTGTTACATCTGGGAATGGGATTTAGGTCTGCCCAATCATGTGACCAGTGAGATTGGCTCACAAATGGGCAGGGATTTGAGCTGAACCATGTCTTTCATTTACTTTACACTGAAGTTGAATACAGTGTGTGGCCATACTTGTATGCTACATTGTGATTGGCTATCACGATCCTTTACTAGCTCAGGAAGTGGTCTTTGACAGCTTTGTCACTGTACTGGGAGTGCTTTCAGCACAGAAGCTTCAGCAGCCCATAAATGCATAAGGGTGGCATGTGTGTCTTGAATGACACCCTCTTTTTTTTTTTTTTTATTCCACTGCACCTATGCATTATGACGGCAGCAAGAGGTTAAAGTGATATTTAACCACTTCCTTACTGGGCACTTAAACCCCCCTCCTGCCCAGACCAATTTTCTGCTTTTAGCGCTGACACACTTTGAATGACAATTGCACGGTCATGCAACGCTGTACTCAAATGACATTTTTATAATTTTTTTCACACAAATAGAGATTTCTTTTGGTGGTTAAAAACGCCAGCGGTGATTACATTTTTTTTTTGCTCAGAAAATGTGACACTGTGGGCACTGATGGGTGGCGCTGGTGGTCACTGGTAGGCAGCACTGTTGTGCACTGGCAGGTGGCACAAATGAGCATCGGTCCCGGTCTCCTTTATCGGGACCGATGTCCGTCTGACAGCCGCTGGTGATTGGTAATAGCTGATTACCGTCTCTGTTTACATCACATGATCAGCTGTCATTGGCTGACAAGCTGATCACGTGGTAAGGGGTCGCGATCTGTGATCAGTCAAGTCTCACTGACTCGCTGATCACAGGGTGTGCAGGCCGCTAGAGCACAACAGGATGTCCAGGGATGTCCTCACGGCAATTTAGGTCCGCCCTGTAGTCGTCTTTCAGCTATAGTGCGGATCTGAAGTGGTTAAAGCTTTGTTTTTTTAAATAACAAACATGTTATACTATGCAGTCGTTTTACACAGAGCAACTCTGATCTTCTTTCCCCCGTCCCCCGGCACTCTTTAGTCCTCCCCGCTTGAGCGGTGGCCCCAGAGAAAGCCCCTTACCCTGGGGGCAACGCTGGGTGCTCGCTCCCAAGGCCCTGCTTTATGCATCCATAAAACACAG
Organism: Rana kukunoris; assembly: GCA_029574335.1. Taxonomy (NCBI): domain Eukaryota; kingdom Metazoa; phylum Chordata; class Amphibia; order Anura; family Ranidae; genus Rana; species Rana kukunoris. The sequence continues at coordinate 160,153,495 of CM056054.1, read as the reverse complement.
AGTCGTGGCTTGGCCCTGCCTCTTGCTCTCTCCCAATTTTCTCACTGGCTGTAATTAATAGCAGTGGGAGCCAGTGGGCTCCAGCTGCTGTCTCAGTCATTGAGGAACGAGTCCCTCGGATTATGGCTGGATCGGATGGAGCTCAGGTAAGGATTGGGGGGGCTGGGGGGCCGCTGCACACAAAAAGTTTAGAATAGCATGTAGGTAAAAAAAGAAAACATCAGCGTTTAGAACAGGGATCCTCAAACTACGGCCCTCCAGCTGTTGCGGAACTATACATCCCATGAGGCATTGTAAATCTTTGACATGACTAGACATGACTAGGCATGATGGAAATTGTAGTTCCTGAACTGGAGGGCCATAGTTTAAAGACCCATGCTTCAGAACCACTTTAAAGTGGGGGAAAAAACATTCAGAACATCTCAGCACATGCACATTTTTCATTGTTTTGGCTTAAAACTGGCAGTTACAAAAATGTATCGATCCTCAAGTGAGCTCTTAAATCCTGTACTGAAATCCCCGGTAGTGTTGTCAGCCCTGTCATGCATGCCTTGTACACACTATTTGATTTCCTGGTGGTAAAAATCCGAGTTTTTCACTGTTGGACAACAGACCCCCCCCCCATTGTATTATAAAGATGGGGAATTGGGAAAACCAAAACAAAACCTATATCCTGCTGTGCATAAAAATAATAACATGGCAAGTGACACTTTAAGGCCGGAATCACACTAGTGCGGTGCGAATTTCAGCTCTGTAATCTCTGCAGATAGATAAGGGAAGTGTTCAGCAGATCCATTGCGTTTTAGCTGCGAATTTGGAGACCTGGGAGAAGTTCTGGGTGAGAGGAGAGTGGGGGAGAAATGTATTGAGCTGAATGAGAGAAATTCCTGAAGAGAAATGAACACATCTGCGAATCGGCTGCGTCATCATAGAAGATAATAGGACTGAATTCGCACCCGAGCCGCACCGCAAGACATAAAATCCATACACGTTTTTACTGCAATGCGCAGTGGGAATTCATCGAACATTTATGAACCAGCCTCATTGAAAACAATGTATTTAGAAATGTTCTGCGTATTAGATGCGGTTTAAGCCGCAGCCAATTCGCATAGGTGTGAATCCGGCCTTATACTCTGTGTGATGGAAATTATACCTCTAGCCATGGTATCGGTTACAATCCAGCCTTCACCTTGTCATCACCTTTCCACCAAACAGTATCTCACAAAAGTGAGTACACCCCTCACATTTTTGTAAATATTTTATCATATCTTTTCATGAGACAACACTGAAGAAATTACACTCATTAATGTCTAAACCGCTGGCAACACAAGTGAGTACACCCCTAAGGTAAAATGTCCAAATTGGGGCCAAATGCTATGTACACACGCTCGAAATTCCGGCCGCGTGTAGGCTCCATCGGACATTTTCTATCGGAATTTCCGACAACAAAAATTTGAGAGCTAGTTCTCAAATTTTCCAACAACAAAATTTGTTCTCATAAATTCTGATCGTGTGTGGACAAATCTGAAGCACAAAATTCCACACTCACTCTGAATCAAGTACGAGATGGAAGCGCTCGGTCTGGTAAAACTAGCTTCCGTAATGGAGATGGCGCATTTGTCACGCTGTAACGGACTGAAAAGCATGAGGCTGAAAAACGCGAATCGTCACTCTCACCAAACTTCTTCTAACACGACTGGTATTGAAATTCCCTGCAACCGTGTGTATGGAACACAATTTTGAGCCAACATCCATCCACCGTTTTGTTGTCGGAATGTCCGATCGTCTGTGCGCAGCAAAAGTGTACATTTTTTGTGTGGCCACCATTATTTTCCAGCACTGCCTTAAAGCGAAGGTTCACCCAAAAATCAACTTTCTGACATTAGAGCCAGCATACTGCTAACATCTGCAGTATGCTGTTTTTTTTTTGTAGTTATCGTTTTATGAGCCGTTGTTATCCGGCTCCGAGCGGGGAATCCTGTGGGGAATGGGCGTTCCTAAGCCAAGAGGAGTTAATTGACGGGCTGCTAAGGCGAGTCACGCCTTCCGAAAATACCCGAGTGTCACTTTGGTTATTTTCGGGAGGCGTGGCACGCCTTAGCAGCCCGTCAATCAACTCCTCTTGGCTTAGGAACGCCCATTTCCCGCAGGATTCCACGCTAGGAGCTGGATAACAACGGCTCATAAAATGATAAGTACAAAAAATAAATAAAAAAAAAAACAGCATACTGCAGATGTTAGCAGTATGCTGGATCTAATGTCAGAAAGTTGATTTTTGGGTGAACCTCCGCTTTAAACCTCTTGGGAATGGAATTCCCCAGAGCTTCACAGGTTGCCACTGGAGTCCTCTTCCACTCCTCCATGATGACATCACAGAGCTTGTGGATGTTGCAGACATTGCGCTCCTCCACCTTCCGTTTGAGGATGCTCCACAGATGCTCAATAAGGTTTAGGTCTGGAAACATGCTTGGTCAGTCCATTACTTTTACCTCAGCTTTTTTAGCAAAGCAGTGGTCCTCTTGGAGGTGTGTTTGGGGTTGTTATCAATTCTGCCCTGCGGCCCAGTCTCTGAAGGAAGGGGATCATGCTCTGCTTCAGTATGTCACAGTACATGTTGGCATTCATGGTTCCCTCAATGAACTGTAGCTCCCCAGTGCCGGTAGCATTCATGAAGCCCAAGACCATGACAATCCCACCACCATGCTTGACTGTAGGCAAGACACACTTGTCTTTTTACTTCTCACCTGGCTGCCACCACACGCTTGACCACCTGAACCAAATACGTTTATCTTGGTCTCATCAGACCACCGAACATGGTTCCAGTAATCCATGTCTTTAGTCTGCTTGTCTTCAGCAAACCGTGGGCTTTTTTGTTTATCATCTTTACAGGAGGCTTCATTCTGGAATGACAGCCATGCAGACCAATTTAATGCAGTGTGAGGTGTATGGTTTGAACACTGACAGGCTGACCCCCCCCCCCTCACCCCTTTAACCTCTGCATCAATGCTGGCAGCACTCAATACATTTACGTCTCAAAGACGATCTCTGTTTATGACGCTGAGCACGTGCACTCAACTCCTTGGGTCAACCATGGCGATGCCTGTTCTGAGTGGAACCTGTCCTGTTAAACCGCTGTATGGTCTTGGCCACCGTGCTGCAGCTCAGTTTCAGGTTCTTGACAATCTTCTAGCCTAGTCCAAAGTTCTTTGCCAGGAGAAGCCATGTTGAACTTCCACCAAATTTAACACACCTGCTCCCCATTCACACATGAGACCTTGTAACACTAACGAGTCACATGATACCGGGGAGGGAAAATGGCTAATTGAGCTCAAATTTGGACATTTTCACTTAGGGGTGGAACACTGAGTGGGAACTGACTAACTGCCACTGACATCCTTTCTATACACTGTAACCGTACTAATGACACTGGCTAGCTAGGAAGAGGTCAAATTCTTAGGATATTAGGGGATAAATGTGGGCCCCACAATTAACAAGTGTAATTTTGTGAATTGTGTGCTGCTCTTTACTAAAGATCTTTTGTTTCTTATCCCTTTGCAGGGACTATAAACGGAGAGATCATTCCCTTTGTACAGAACCCTGTGTTGATTGTCAGTGAGGCTCAATCCTAAGTTTTTTTTTTTTTTCACCCCCCAATTTTACATCTAAATAATCCCTAAGGGCCCTTTCACATGCGTTTTTTCATCCATCCGTGTACGGATAAAAAGGGGACATACATTGGTCCCTATGAGATTGCGGGTGTCGGCGGATGAACATCCGCCTCTGCATTCATCCGATTCTACAGACGAAGGAAAACACTGTGTTCATCCGATTTCCCCCCCATAGGGGAGAGCGGAGAAAAGACAGGGCGGTCCCTGCACAGTGATGCGGAGACCGCCCTGTCATCCGCCGGCTCAGCCAGGATCAACAGAGCTATCCCCGCTGAGCAAGTGGAGGTTCACAAGGTGGATCATCATTGATCCGCCCTGTGTGAAAGGGCCCTTAGTGCTTTCACAAACTCTGTGTGATTGAGTTAAAGGAAAAAGATAAAAAGGCAGAACTAAGCCTGAAGCATCAGATCTCAGAAATGGATCCGGCACATCATTAGTGGAGTGGAATTTAGGTTTGCAGACTTGGTGTCACCTAGAACCCTGGTATTACTTTGCATTAATTGTTCATGTGTTTATGTGAATCAACAGAAAGCAATCAATAACGTTTAACGTAACCACACAAAACCTAAATTACTAGTTACAGTGCAGTCTGTTTATATTGAAAATTATTATTCTTTGTACAAAAATTATGTCTTCAGAAACCAACATTATTTTTTACTTAAAACTGTATGTGTTTTTTTAGCTATAATTATTATGATGGCACCCAGTGTCTAGCTCAGCAGTACCTTTTGTTAACTCCATTTATTCACAAGGAGATAATTAATTTGTGAAATATGTAAATATGCTTTGATGGTAATTATTCATTTGTTATCTCTTTATATTCTTTTATCTTCTTTTTCACCATCATATTTTTGTCATGGTTGTCGTATCATCTCTAAATCTGACTTCACTTGGTCATATCAAATCTTATTTGTAAAAGGTCTTGGTTGTGATAACAGAACAATTTAAATACATCATCTTTTTCATCGCTGTATGCTATTTACAGTTTATATTTCATTTTATGTAATATTCCTTTAAGTCTAAACTCTGGGGAGATAATAAAAATACAATTTTGAAAGCAGTCATGCATTCTTTGAAAAAATATTGAATGTATTTTTACATTATGCTTAGCCCATTTTCCTTCTTTAATCCTCTGCACATCAGTACTCTGAGAGAGAAAAGGTTAGCATCATAAGGCAGTCACAAAGTGTCACTGTGCTTGGGTTCCAGTAAGAGGAAATGTTGTCACCAGTCTGCTGCAGGCAGGTGCATGACATTTCCTCTGTCTCCCATCCCCTAGTTATTACACAGAAGACTGCACATTGTAACCTTTGAGGAGTATTAACCACTTCAATACCAGGCACTTTTACCCCCTTCCTGCCCAGGACAATTTTCAGCTTGCAGCGTTGTCGCTCTTTGAATGACAATTGCACAGTCATGCAACACTGTACCCGTATACAATTTCGGTGGTATTTAATCACCACTGGGTTTTTTATTTTTTTTGCTAAATAAACTAAAAAATATTGCATTTTGGTTATAACATTTTACAAATAAATAATCTTCCTTCATAAAATTAGGCCAACCTGTATTTTGCTATTTCATTGGTGAAAATAACCCAAATCTGTGTTTATTATTTAATCTGTAGGAAAGTTTTTAGAGTCCACAAGCGAGTGTGTGTGTGTGTGTGTATTATATAATTTGTGTGTGTGTGTGTGTGTGTGTGTGTGTATGTACCGTATTTGCCGGCGTATAAGGCGACTGGGCGTATAAGACGACCTCCTATTTTTCAATTGAAAACATAGGTTTTGGGCTATACTGGCCATATAAGACTACCCCCCTTCCAAGGCAAAACCATTTAAAAAAAACATGGATTCCACCGCATATTCGCCACCGACCTAAGTGTAGGCACATGAGCATACACAATAATCATCGCTATTCCAACAGGTCTTCCAAAAGTCTTTAGTTGACTGACCACAATGCACAGGGAATTATTAAATGAGGGGTCCCAATACTTTGAGCCCTCAGATTCTTATTTACAGTCAGGGGGACTCACCGGCATTGTCCTAGCCAATTCCTCAATCAACATTGTTCTCCATGACACCTACTACATAGTTGCCCACTTCCACTATGTCCTATCCAGTTATGCTGGATGTGCGGTAATACTGTATGTAGCTTCGGCTACATACAGTGTACACCGCTGAGCCAATGCCGGTAAGCAATGTATTCTATTAATGAATACAAAGCCTCTTCGGATTGGCAGAGGCTGTAACATCATCAGCCCTCTAATCTCTGACTCTCAAAGCCAATCCGTGCAGGCTACTGTATATAGCCTGCTCAGATTGGCAGGCTCTATATTCACTAATAGAATACATTGCTCGCCGGGATTGGCTCAGCAGTGTATACTGTATGTAGCCATAGCTACATACAGTATTACCACACATCCAGTGGACATCCAGTGGGCTGACATCCAGTGTGCAGCATTTTATACCCGGCGTATAAGACGACCCCTGATTTTTCGGCGTTTTTTTTAAGTGTAAAAAGTAGTCTTATACGCCAGAAAATACAGTATGTATGTATGTATGTATATGTGTGTGTTTGTTTGGAAAACAAAGAAATTAAGAAATATTATTTTTTTCACATACTGTCACCGGTGCCTTACAGCATCATCATATAACTGGTGTAACGGTGATCAGGAACACTGACTGGCGACAGTATGTAAAATATATATCTACCTATCTCTGCCATTGATATGTAAATAGGGACAGGATTTATATGTACAGTATATTATGCCCCCTGAGGTCATATCCACCATAACTTCTGCTTAATGCTGCCCACGGGGGGGGGGGGGGGGGGGGGGGTAAAGGGCCATGCTTGAAAGTCCTGCCTACAACTGGTCAATGGTCATTAAGCCTAACATCAGCCTGTTCTGCAAAGGTAAGCAAATTGCCCCTTACATTAGTGGTCAGTGAAAAACCCTTTTTACATTGGTGGTTACTGTGCATGCTCCTATTACATTGGTGGTCAGTGTAAATCCCCATTTCATTGGTGGCCAGTGTGGAAACTCCTCTTTATTTTTTGGTAATCGGTTAAAAAAAAAAAATCCAAACTTACATTTATGGTCAATTTTGAATCCTTCCTTATATTGGTGGTCCATGTAGAAGCCCCCTTTAAATTGGTGGTCAGTGTAGAGATCCCCTTTTATTGGTTGTTGATATAAAATCCCCTATTACTTTAGTTGTCAGTGTAAATTCTTCAAAACATTAGTAATCCACATACATTTCCCTTTACATTGTTGGTAAGTGCATTGTAACTCCCCCCTAACATTGGTGGTCGGTGTAGAAGTGTCACCTTAAATTGGTGGTCAGTGCAAATCTCCTCGAAAATGGTTGTCAATGTATATTCCACCCCCCCCCCCCCATACACTGGTGGTTGGTGTAAATGCTCCTATTGCATTGGTGTCGGGTAAAAATCCCTCTTTATATTGGTGGGTGGCGTAAAATCTCCCCCTGGTGGTTAATTTAACCCCCCCCCCCCTCAAATTGGTGGTCATTGTAAATTCCCTATTACATTGGTAGTCCGTGTAGAACCCCCCCCACTATATGCTTGCCGCCAAAGATTTCCACCTCTGCTCTACATGATTTAGAATTTGCCACAGTGTACTGCCTCCTAACTAATCCCACCCCCCCCACCATTGCCACTGAACCAATCAACCCCCTGCATTGCCACGGATACAACCCCTCCCCTTGTTCCCCAGCATTGCCACTGTTCCAAGCATTATAGTTCAAAATAATTTAAACTTAGGAATTTGATAGATGTTTTGACCTAATTTGGTGTCCAATCATTCTTTCTATGAGATCTCTTAGCCACTGGTGTCTGTGGGGTAGCATAGACCTAAGAATGTTATCTGGTCTGACTAAAATCTGATGGATCAACTCTACAACTTTACAGTGTTGGAGTAAAGGCTGGTTCACACATGTGTTGTCTGGCTTCCACACTGGATAAACACCAGTCACTACTAGGGCACATTTGTTTTTTATATGTCCAGTTCACACTGCAATGTAGCCGCACCACATTTTGCGGAGATATGGATGATGTTACTTTTGACACTTCAAATAAAGTTTAATAAAACAAACAAAAGCAATGCAATGAAACTTGCAGCATAAGTAGAAACTGACAGCTGCTTGCACGCTAAATGCTCCACCGTGTGAATGATCCCTTTAATGTCTAATTTTTCATCCAGGAGATTTTCCATGTCTGTCTGCCAGGTGACAAATTTAATGCCTTTTTAAAACTTGTTTAGCATTTTGGGACTTGCGAAACCATTCGTGTTGGCGATAAGATGGATGTCTCAGTCCAGATTATTCTTTTCCGTTAGTAAATGGCCCTCACTATGTGTCCAGAAGACTCGTAGAGAAAACCGAGTCTCTTTTCTGTAGCATTAGATAACATAGTGGTGTCCTTCATTTGTGAGCCAAAACTTGCATATTTCAATTAGTAATGCACCGAATGCGGGGTTCTTTCTGGAATTTAGCTTAGCGCCGAAGGTTTCAGGATTCAGTCAACTGAATCTGCATTCTAATTTCTTTGAAATTTTAGTGCACAGCAAGAATCTTTTATAGGAGTAAAAAAGACACAACATAATGTTATTTATTTCTAGTTAATTTAAACATTTGGTGTTAGAACTAAATATTACACTGCGTACAAATCATTATGTGTGTTGTATCCCTTAAGTGTCCAGAAGGGCCATCTTTATTTCTCTATAAAATTTTTTCCAGATTGCTTATCTTTCAGAACATTTGTCTCGTCTTGCTTAGCTTCTCATTGTAGCCATATCCTGAGATGTTCCGGTAATATTACTTTCCAACAAAATTATTACCGTATATTCTCGAGTATAAGACGAGTTTTTCAGCACATTTTTCTTTTGTGCTGAAAATGTCCCCCCTCGGCTTCTACTCGAGTCACCTTTTTGCGGCCGTAGGTCCCCTGGACCCCAAACTTGGCACACATGTAGCCTCTTCCTCTACAAGTGTGCAAAGTTTGTTGTTTGGTTTTCAAATCTGGGTACCCCTTCCATAGACTCCCATGTTAAATGGTCATTTCTCTGGTGACTTTGGGGACCCGGTACCGGACGGTCATAAGTCTTTTGGACCCAAAACACACACATGTAGTTCCATTTCTCCTCCTACAAGTGTGCAAAGTTTGTTGTCTGGGGAGCATCGATTTTTTTCAAATCCGGGCACCCCTTCCATAGACTCCCATGTTAAACGTCAGTCTAGGCATGGGCACAGTGAGGCATGCAGATGGACACTCTAGGCTTATACTCGAGTCAATACGTTTCCCAATTTTTTTTTTTTTTTGTGGTAAAATTAGGTGCCTCGGCTTATATTCGGATCGGCTTATACTTGCGTATATACGGTAGCTATGTTTTTTTTGTTTGTTTTTATATGTTCCAGGATGATTGGGTAAGGCCTCATGTACACTGCTGCTAGTAAGCGGACATTTAGGAGCAGTTGGGCATTTTTTTCAACCGCTCCTGAACTTTCGTCTGTGTTATCTTATCAGTACATGTATCAGTACACGTACACTGGTTCGCTTATAGTGGTTTCTAGGCAGTTGTGTTTAGAGGCTTTTTCTTGAACCCAAAAAAATGCGTTCAAAAGCTGTGTTTAGAGGAAGTTTAAGCGCTAAACGCGGCAACTTGTGTTTAGCAGCGTTTCGTTTGCAGACATTTTTCATTTAAAAAAAAAAAAATATATAATATATTTTTCCAACTGCTTCTAGACGCAAACACAACTGAACTGCAGTTTATAGACTCCTATTTTTAGCTGTCAAGTTAAATTGTTTAGGAGAGGTTGAACGTACCGTGTACATGAAGCCTAACAAGCCCCATTGCACAGCTTTCACTCTAGCTCAGGCGTCTCCAAAAAGGCCACTTTAATGTCCTTTTAGACTTTAAGGGTCCAGACTAAGGCTAGTGTAGAAAATGTCTTGGCATCCAGAGGGAGAAAGTAATACTATCTTTGGTGGCAGTGGAGGAAAAGTCCTGCATCGTTGGTGTCAATTTAAGGAATTCAGCCCGATTGTGGGTGTCGGTAGGAGGAATTGTGCCCATTCTCTGGTGTAATGGGGAGCAATAGTGGCATTGTTGGTGTCGGCGAAAGGAATTGTGCCCCATCGTTGGTGTGAATGGAAGAAAGTGTGCCCCAGGGAGGAATTGTTCCCGTTTGATAGTGTCAGTGGGGAAAAATGGTTCCCCACTGTTGGCGTCAGCAACAGGAATTATGCCCCATTGTTGATGTAAATGGATGGAATAGTGCCCCAAGGGCCGGAAAAAGCCAAGCAAAAGGACGCAGTTTGGAGACTGCTGCTCTAGCTCAAGACTGTCTTAGCCACGTCTATACAGCAATAGGCTTTGGGTCAAGAAAAATCTTTTGAACTCAGGGGTGTGTCTAAATACTTCCCCCACAGCTTAGATGTTTGAATGGAAGTGTCTCCTATTGTGTTCAGCTGCAATGAAGTGTTAAATTCTCGTAATGCAGTTCTGTAATCTATTCATGGATTGAAGGGTTTGTTGGGTTCGCCATTGGGGAGGGGTAAGCATCTGTTAAGTGATTGGTGGAGAATGTCTATTCAGTGGGTATGAAAGAACCTGGGATCATAGCCAGCAGTGCAGTTTGGGGGGCATGTGAGATAGTTGATCCTGTTACTTTTGTATAGTCATATGTGAGGATCTTCTCTCAAAATGGTTAGATAAGAGCACTTTCCCACCAGATGCTTTGACATTTTTGCCTTTTTTGTAGATGAGCTTCTCGGCATGTATCTGGGGCCAAGGGAAAGTAGGAGTGGAGTGCATTGGGGCATGTATACTGTCTGCCCAGGCTTTAGAAATTAATTTCCTGTGCTTTACATGCCAGTGACAGATTGTATGAGAAGGTAAAGGCTTTTTCCTCATATTCTGGCTCTGGAGTTTCGTTGAGTAGTTGGGTAAGGTCGGTTAAGAGAAATTTAATACATCTCCATATAGCTGAGTGATGGTTCTGTTTGGATAGTGGACGTGAAGGAGACTATCGGAGTGGGATCAGCTGATAATTGAATGTTGTTTGGGAGGGAATGGATGTATGGATTTAATTTGCAAGTATGTCAACCAGTGGGATATAATGTAGTTGTTCGAAACTGTGATAGGCATTAGAGCTGCACGATTAATCGTAATAAGATTGTGCTCTCGATTCCCCCCCCCCCCATGTGATCTTCAGGCTGGATGACCTGCGATTTTCTTCTCTCACCGCCCGTTCCATGTAACCAGCGCGAAACGCAAATGACGCCGATATATGGATGCCTGCGCTGCTGGATGGATGCCTGGGCTTCTCTCACAGTTTTGTACAACTGTAGTGTGTATCCATACGGCACCCAGTGGTTGCCGGTGGTACTGCTTCTGATGTATTACTCTTTCTCACAGTTCTGTACAACTGTTTGTATCATTGCGCCACCCAATGGTTGCTGGCGGTACTGCTTCTGATGTATAAAAAACAGACCAGTAATATGTCTATAATGTTAAAGACCATATAACACCTATGAAAAAAGCAGAATCAGGCCGCGTACACACCACTAAATAAATCCGATCAAATAGGTCTGACATACCGTTTTGAACGGATTTGTCTGCTGGGATATGTTGGTTTGATCGTGTACACTCGATCAAACCAAAATCCCCGCCGGCAGACAGCACGGTGACGTGGCGGCGACGTTAACGCCGCCACGTCATCGAACCAGGAAGTAAAATACTTCCACGCATGCGTCAAATCCATTCGACGCATGTGCGGACAGATATGTCCGCTGGTTAGTGTACTAACCAGCGGACATGTCGGACGGACGGGTTTACAGCAGACAGATTTTAAAGCATGTCTGCTCGCCCGTACACACGATCAAATTTATCTGCTGAAACGGTCAGTCGGACCGGTTTCAGCAGATAAATTTGACCGTGTGTACACGGCCTTATAGTTTGATTCTGCCTTTTTTTTATTGGAGTTATATGGTCTTTAACATTATAGACATATCACTGGTCTGTTTTTTATACATTCATATTTTCAGATATATCACAGGTTTATTTATTTATTTGGGGGGGGGGGGGGGGCGTTTCTGGCATTCAGTTTTTGAGAATCGTGAGAGAATTGTGATCTTTAGTCTAAGCAAAAGAATTGTGATTCTCATTTTGCCATGAATCGTGCAGCTCTAGTAGGCATTGGAATTTGGGAGTAGTGCACCATTTGTGGCAGTCTGCGAGACCAGTGAAGTCCATCAGGTGATAAAAGGATCGTTCAGAACCAAGGTAGCAATAGATTTAATAGAGCTTACTTTAAAGCAGGGGTCTCAAACCTGTGACCCTCCAGCTTTTGCAAAACTACACGTCCCATAAGGCATTGCAAGACTGACAGCTACAAGCATGACTCCCACAGGCAGAGGCATGATGAGGCTTGTAGTTTCACAACAGCTGGAGGGCTGCCAGTTTTGAGACTCCTGCTTTTAACCACTTAAGGACCTTGAGTGTTTTTCAGATTTTGGTGTTTGCAAGACTAAAACATTTTTTTTTGCTAGAAAATTACTTAAAACCCCCAAACATTATATATATTTTTTCTAACACCCTAGAGCAGGGGTGTCAAACAGGCGGCCCTCCAGATGTTGCAAAACTACAATTTTTTTTGTATATTGTGAAAGATAATGTTACGCCGAGTAAAATGATACCCAACATGTCACGCTTAAAAATTGCGCCCACTCGTGGCATGGCGTCAAACTTTTACCCTTAAAAATCTTGATAGGCAATGTTTAAAAAATTCTGTAGGTTGCATCTTTTGAGCTACAGAGGAGGTCTAGGGCTAGAATGATTGCTCTCGCTCTAATGATCGCGGTGATACCTCACTTGTGTAGTTTGAACACCGTTTTCATATGCGGATGCTACTCACGTATGCGTTTGCTTCTGTGTGTGAGCTCGTCGGGACGGGGCGCATTAACATTTTTTTTTTTTTTTTGTTTTCTTATTTATTTATATTTATTTATATTTTTTTACACTGCAAAAAAAAATAGATCACTTTTATTCCAATTACAAGGAATGTAAACACCCCTTGTAATAGAAAAAAGCATGACGAATCTGCCGCGGAGATCGCCGTTATTGTTTACAGTACCGCTCATGCTAAAGATGGATACCTCGGTTGTGGCAGCAGCTGCTGCCGTTACCGAGATATCCATCTTTAAAAAAAGGACATATATACATGAGCAGGTCCTTAAAGGAACACTAAAGGTTCGTTTTTTATCCTCTAAAATCATTGATATATTGCAGAGCATTTAGAAGTTCCTTACCTCTTCTTTTAAATTGCCCAGCAAAGTATTGAATTTCATCTGTAAAAGTTCCACTTCCTGTGCCTCCTCTCATTCCTCTCCTCCTGTGTCCCAGCCGTTTCTTATGGAGGAAAGCTTCACAAGCATGACGTGCACAACGTGCTCGTCCCCTCTCCTGCCTACAGCTCTGCGTCTGGACGTTCTGTGTCTTTCACAGCAGAGGAGACCAGCACATGCTTGGGCGTCTCTAGGACGCTGTAGCTCCGCCTCCCTCCCATTCATTGTTTTGGGAAACTAGTCACAGCCACGCCTTCCCTCCTCCCCCAGTTCTCTGATAACAAGTTGAAAGTGAAACTCATTTTTCCTCCCCTAATAAAATAGATGCTTATAAACAATCTACTCACTCTTCATGTCAGAGCTGTAGTAGGCATGTCAGTCTGTGAAGTCGGCTGTCCCATTCTCCCCTCCGATCCACGCTGCTCTTACCACTGAATCGCTGGAGGAAACAGAGAGCCGTGGGAAACTCATGTGAACTGTCAGCCTCTGATGATGGAGGCGTGGTTAAGCCTCCAGAACGCTCTGATTGGTCACAGTATCCCAGACTGACAGCTCACTGCAGTTTCCCCCACGGCTCTATATCCTTGGCTTCCTCCAGCGATTCAGTAAAGCAGCAGCGTGGATCGTAGGGGAGAATGGGACAGCCGACTTCACAACTGACATGCCTACTACAGCTCTAACATGGACAGTGAGTGCATTGTTTCTAAGCATCTATTTTATTAAAATCTCCTGTACCAGCAGCTGCCTGTCGCTTCTCTCTCCCTTATGTTTTA